>OY292518.1:15622863-15654192 GCA_958496365.1 Subacronicta megacephala
GTGCCGCTCGCGCGCGTCCCCCACTGAAGGTACACACACTGCACACTACTAACATGAACAGTTCCTGCTCTGGGACCTCGTGCCGCTCGCGCGCGTCCCCACTGAAGGTACACACACTGCACACTACTAACATGAACAGTCCCTGCTCTGGGACCTCGTGCCGCTCGCGCGCGTCCCCACTGAAGGTACACACACTGCACACTACTAACATGAACAGTCCCTGCTCTGGGACCTCGTGCCGCTCGCGCGCGTCCCCACTGAAGGTACACACACTGCACACTACTAACATGAACAGTCCCTGCTCTGGGACCTCGTGCCGCTCGCGCGCGTCCCCACTGAAGGTACACACACTGCACACTACTAACATGAACAGTCCCTGCTCTGGGACCTCGTGCCGCTCGCGCGCGTCCCCACTGAAGGTACACACACTGCACACTACTAACATGAACAGTCCCTGCTCTGGGACCTCGTGCCGCTCGCGCGCGTCCCCACTGAAGGTACACACACTGCACACTACTAACATGAACAGTCCCTGCTCTGGGACCTCGTGCCGCTCGCGCGCGTCCCCACTGAAGGTACACACACTGCACACTACTAACATGAACAGTCCCTGCTCTGGGACCTCGTGCCGCTCGCGCGCGTCCCCACTGAAGGTACACACACTGCACACTACTAACATGAACAGTCCCTGCTCTGGGACCTCGTGCCGCTCGCGCGCGTCCCCACTGAAGGTACACACACTGCACACTACTAACATGAACAGTCCCTGCTCTGGGACCTCGTGCCGCTCGCGCGCGTCCCCACTGAAGGTACACACACTGCACACTACTAACATGAACAGTCCCTGCTCTGGGACCTCGTGCCGCTCGCGCGCGTCCCCACTGAAGGTACACACACTGCACACTACTAACATGAACAGTCCCTGCTCTGGGACCTCGTGCCGCTCGCGCGCGTCCCCACTGAAGGTACACACACTGCACACTACTAACATGAACAGTCCCTGCTCTGGGACCTCGTGCCGCTCGCGCGCGTCCCCACTGAAGGTACACACACTGCACACTACTAACATGAACAGTCCCTGCTCTGGGACCTCGTGCCGCTCGCGCGCGTCCCCACTGAAGGTACACACACTGCACACTACTAACATGAACAGTCCCTGCTCTGGGACCTCGTGCCGCTCGCGCGCGTCCCCACTGAAGGTACACACACTGCACACTACTAACATGAACAGTCCCTGCTCTGGGACCTCGTGCCGCTCGCGCGCGTCCCCACTGAAGGTACACACACTGCACACTACTAACATGAACAGTCCCTGCTCTGGGACCTCGTGCCGCTCGCGCGCGTCCCCACTGAAGGTACACACACTGCACACTACTAACATGAACAGTCCCTGCTCTGGGACCTCGTGCCGCTCGCGCGCGTCCCCACTGAAGGTACACACACTGCACACTACTAACATGAACAGTCCCTGCTCTGGGACCTCGTGCCGCTCGCGCGCGTCCCCACTGAAGGTACACACACTGCACACTACTAACATGAACAGTCCCTGCTCTGGGACCTCGTGCCGCTCGCGCGCGTCCCCACTGAAGGTACACACACTGCACACTACTAACATGAACAGTCCCTGCTCTGGGACCTCGTGCCGCTCGCGCGCGTCCCCACTGAAGGTACACACACTGCACACTACTAACATGAACAGTCCCTGCTCTGGGACCTCGTGCCGCTCGCGCGCGTCCCCACTGAAGGTACACACACTGCACACTACTAACATGAACAGTCCCTGCTCTGGGACCTCGTGCCGCTCGCGCGCGTCCCCACTGAAGGTACACACACTGCACACTACTAACATGAACAGTCCCTGCTCTGGGACCTCGTGCCGCTCGCGCGCGTCCCCACTGAAGGTACACACACTGCACACTACTAACATGAACAGTCCCTGCTCTGGGACCTCGTGCCGCTCGCGCGCGTCCCCACTGAAGGTACACACACTGCACACTACTAACATGAACAGTCCCTGCTCTGGGACCTCGTGCCGCTCGCGCGCGTCCCCACTGAAGGTACACACACTGCACACTACTAACATGAACAGTCCCTGCTCTGGGACCTCGTGCCGCTCGCGCGCGTCCCCACTGAAGGTACACACACTGCACACTACTAACATGAACAGTCCCTGCTCTGGGACCTCGTGCCGCTCGCGCGCGTCCCCACTGAAGGTACACACACTGCACACTACTAACATGAACAGTCCCTGCTCTGGGACCTCGTGCCGCTCGCGCGCGTCCCCACTGAAGGTACACACACTGCACACTACTAACATGAACAGTCCCTGCTCTGGGACCTCGTGCCGCTCGCGCGCGTCCCCACTGAAGGTACACACACTGCACACTACTAACATGAACAGTCCCTGCTCTGGGACCTCGTGCCGCTCGCGCGCGTCCCCACTGAAGGTACACACACTGCACACTACTAACATGAACAGTCCCTGCTCTGGGACCTCGTGCCGCTCGCGCGCGTCCCCACTGAAGGTACACACACTGCACACTACTAACATGAACAGTTCCTGCTCTGGGACCTCGTGCCGCTCGCGCGCGTCCCCACTGAAGGTACACACACTGCACACTACTAACATGAACAGTTCCTGCTCTGGGACCTCGTGCCGCTCGCGCGCGTCCCCACTGAAGGTACACACACTGCACACTACTAACATGAACAGTCCCTGCTCTGGGACCTCGTGCCGCTCGCGCGCGTCCCCACTGAAGGTACACACACTGCACACTACTAACATGAACAGTTCCTGCTCTGGGACCTCGTGCCGCTCGCGCGCGTCCCCACTGAAGGTACACACACTGCACACTACTAACATGAACAGTTCCTGCTCTGGGACCTCGTGCCGCTCGCGCGCGTCCCCACTGAAGGTACACACACTGCACACTACTAACATGAACAGTTCCTGCTCTGGGACCTCGTGCCGCTCGCGCGCGTCCCCACTGAAGGTACACACACTGCACACTACTAACATGAACAGTTCCTGCTCTGCGACCTCGTGCCGCTCGCGCGCGTCCCCACTGAAGGTACACACACTGCACACTACTAACATGAACAGTTCCTGCTCTGGGACCTCGTGCCGCTCGCGCGCGTCCCCACTGAAGGTACACACACTGCACACTACTAACATGAACAGTTCCTGCTCTGGGACCTCGTGCCGCTCGCGCGCGTCCCCACTGAAGGTACACACACTGCACACTACTAACATGAACAGTTCCTGCTCTGGGACCTCGTGCCGCTCGCGCGCGTCCCCACTGAAGGTACACACACTGCACACTACTAACATGAACAGTTCCTGCTCTGGGACCTCGTGCCGCTCGCGCGCGTCCCCACTGAAGGTACACACACTGCACACTACTAACATGAACAGTCCCTGCTCTGGGACCTCGTGCCGCTCGCGCGCGTCCCCACTGAAGGTACACACACTGCACACTACTAACATGAACAGTCCCTGCTCTGGGACCTCGTGCCGCTCGCGCGCGTCCCCACTGAAGGTACACACACTGCACACTACTAACATGAACAGTTCCTGCTCTGGGACCTCGTGCCGCTCGCGCGCGTCCCCACTGAAGGTACACACACTGCACACTACTAACATGAACAGTTCCTGCTCTGGGACCTCGTGCCGCTCGCGCGCGTCCCCACTGAAGGTACACACACTGCACACTACTAACATGAACAGTCCCTGCTCTGGGACCTCGTGCCGCTCGCGCGCGTCCCCACTGAAGGTACACACACTGCACACTACTAACATGAACAGTTCCTGCTCTGGGACCTCGTGCCGCTCGCGCGCGTCCCCACTGAAGGTACACACACTGCACACTACTAACATGAACAGTCCCTGCTCTGGGACCTCGTGCCACTCGCGCGCGTCCCCACTGAAGGTACACACACTGCACACTACTAACATGAACAGTTCCTGCTCTGGGACCTCGTGCCGCTCGCGCGCGTCCCCACTGAAGGTACACACACTGCACACTACTAACATGAACAGTTCCTGCTCTGGGACCTCGTGCCGCTCGCGCGCGTCCCCACTGAAGGTACACACACTGCACGCTACTAACATGAACAGTCCCTGCTCTGGGACCTCGTGCCGCTCGCGCGCGTCCCCACTGAAGGTACACACACTGCACACTACTAACATGAACAGTCCCTGCTCTGGGACCTCGTGCCGCTCGCGCGCGTCCCCACTGAAGGTACACACACTGCACACTACTAACATGAACAGTTCCTGCTCTGGGACCTCGTGCCGCTCGCGCGCGTCCCCACTGAAGGTACACACACTGCACACTACTAACATGAACAGTTCCTGCTCTGGGACCTCGTGCCGCTCGCGCGCGTCCCCACTGAAGGTACACACACTGCACACTACTAACATGAACAGTCCCTGCTCTGGGACCTCGTGCCGCTCGCGCGCGTCCCCACTGAAGGTACACACACTGCACACTACTAACATGAACAGTCCCTGCTCTGGGACCTCGTGCCGCTCGCGCGCGTCCCCACTGAAGGTACACACACTGCACACTACTAACATGAACAGTTCCTGCTCTGGGACCTCGTGCCGCTCGCGCGCGTCCCCACTGAAGGTACACACACTGCACACTACTAACATGAACAGTTCCTGCTCTGGGACCTCGTGCCGCTCGCGCGCGTCCCCACTGAAGGTACACACACTGCACACTACTAACATGAACAGTCCCTGCTCTGGGACCTCGTGCCGCTCGCGCGCGTCCCCACTGAAGGTACACACACTGCACACTACTAACATGAACAGTCCCTGCTCTGGGACCTCGTGCCGCTCGCGCGCGTCCCCACTGAAGGTACACACACTGCACACTACTAACATGAACAGTTCCTGCTCTGGGACCTCGTGCCGCTCGCGCGCGTCCCCACTGAAGGTACACACACTGCACACTACTAACATGAACAGTTCCTGCTCTGGGACCTCGTGCCGCTCGCGCGCGTCCCCACTGAAGGTACACACACTGCACACTACTAACATGAACAGTTCCTGCTCTGGGACCTCGTGCCGCTCGCGCGCGTCCCCACTGAAGGTACACACACTGCACACTACTAACATGAACAGTTCCTGCTCTGGGACCTCGTGCCGCTCGCGCGCGTCCCCACTGAAGGTACACACACTGCACACTACTAACATGAACAGTCCCTGCTCTGGGACCTCGTGCCACTCGCGCGCGTCCCCACTGAAGGTACACACACTGCACACTACTAACATGAACAGTTCCTGCTCTGGGACCTCGTGCCGCTCGCGCGCGTCCCCACTGAAGGTACACACACTGCACACTACTAACATGAACAGTTCCTGCTCTGGGACCTCGTGCCGCTCGCGCGCGTCCCCACTGAAGGTACACACACTGCACACTACTAACATGAACAGTCCCTGCTCTGGGACCTCGTGCCGCTCGCGCGCGTCCCCACTGAAGGTACACACACTGCACACTACTAACATGAACAGTCCCTGCTCTGGGACCTCGTGCCACTCGCGCGCGTCCCCACTGAAGGTACACACACTGCACACTACTAACATGAACAGTTCCTGCTCTGGGACCTCGTGCCGCTCGCGCGCGTCCCCACTGAAGGTACACACACTGCATACTACTAACATGAACAGTCCCTGCTCTGGGACCTCGTGCCGCTCGCGGCTCGGCTTCGGCCTATTATGTTTCCAATGCTGGGACATAGGCCTCCGCTCAGTGAGAGGGAGTAACAGGGCTCAGTGCGAGTCGGTAGATGTCATATGTCTTCGAATTTTTGGTTCCAGAACATGCTGGTTTCCTCACGATGTTTTCCTTCACCGTTTTTGGGAGCAGTGATGAAGAAATAATTCACACAAAGTACTACTATCACCACTACTATCGATTCATCACAACTAACAATCACCGAATTACTGCACCTATATGAGTCAGTTCTTCAAACTTATACCACAACATTTTTACAGATGAATTCGAGGATGAAGAATCAGATACGGAAGAAAACCTAAACGAGGAGAATGAATCTGAAAATAACAAAAATGAAACCAAACAAGTTGCTGAAGAACTGACCAAACCAGAAACTGACAGAAACGGCAAAGACAAACAGCAAAATGAGGAGAAACCTAAAATACCCGTGAAGGTCCTAACGCAAGAAGATGTGGACAGCGGCAAATACACCATTATGGACATTGTGATGCCTTTGCCTGGGTATTCAATAGAGTACCCGCCGAATATGAAAGAGTTTTATGAGGAACAACTAAAGAAAGATGGACTTACTTTAGAAATGAGGCATAAGATCAAGTAAGATTCATAAACTTTCTATCCTGTTATTAGCCTAAATTTCTTATCTGTTAAAGTAACGTAAAAACAACTTGCGGAGGAAGGTCGCGAGAAATATTTCAAAATTATAAAATTCGTTTCTCTAACTTTTCGGTTTTACAAGTTAAGTGAATACAATAAAATATCATTAAGACTGGGCCACTCCAGATTCATTTTTGAGCAAGACTTCTACATTTCCTTCATAATTATGCTGTTATATATAGGTATTGCTGCTATTCGCAATTAAATCACTGTTTTTAAATTAAAAAACAATTTATGTGAGGTTGAGAACGTGAACGAATCCCAAACGCGAGTCCTAGGAAATATTAAATACAATAATTGTTATTTGGGAATGTCTTCACCAAAGGGTAGATGTTACCTGACCGGCCCTAGGTGGGACAGCGGGGTCTCGGTGGGTCAGGTAACAGCTATAACCCATTGTACATCCACACTTAGTGGGTATCTTTGAGTCCTATGTATTAGAAGGTGAGCCTATTGCTATTCAATAGATCTATTTTTCAAAAATACTGGTTTGGTGCATGCTGTAATTTAATACCGCCCTTTTTTTCTTAGACGGGAGCCAAGTGGAGTAGCCACGTTTGTGTAAGTAGAAGAATAAAGTAATGATAGGTGTCGTGTTTGTTGTGTATGTTCAGGAGCTACAGTATGTCGGGCGCGTACCGCCACGTGGTGGTGCGGCCGCGGGACGTGCGCTGGCGGTGCGCGCGCTACTCCGACCCCTTCGCGGACCTGCTGCCCTCCGACCTGGACGAACTCCAGGGGAACACCGACACCGGCATCATAGAGGGTACACACTCACTATACAACTATCCAATTCTCAACTTGTGCGCAAGTAACTCCACAGCATTCTATTTTTACAAAAGGTCATGTCATGTCACCCCATTAACCGCGCATTCGGTCGTTGAGCTCCCTATAAAATGGTTGAGCTACACGATGACTGATGTATGCGTGCCGTCAGTTAGGACAGGTTTACTCAAAGCTGCTATGGGTCTTCTTTCAAAAGGCCTGTTCAGATTTTGCCCTAAATTGTTAAACTCGCATATCTAATACTATAACTAGTATCTGAACTTTAAAAGAGACCATGATTCTCTGAGTTTGTTTCGACGTTTCTTCTCAGAGGTCGTCAGATAGAAAATGTCGGCGCCGTATAGGTAAAAATTATTTTACTAAATTGACTAGTACAAGTGTGTTTAAAAGATCTATTTACAGAAATAAATTTTCATAATTTCATTTCATCATTCAACCGCGATTGTTTGTTGCGAGCGAGATCGTCGAATGCTGTCTCCCTTCACACGTCAGGCTCCTGAAACCATAAAACGGATACTGTCTGTCAGGGCTGGTCAGCTTTTACTTGCTAGGACAAGATTTTTCTGTTTATTTGTTATACATACTAAATTCTATTATTCCTAAACTTGAACTGCGTCATTCTCGATAACTATTACGAACAGAAAAAGGAGTGTACGGGGAGTTTCTTACCAATTCTTCTCCCACACACACACTTTATGCCTATTTTAGTGATCTAATTGAAATTTTAACATTTGACTTTGACTTACTCTCTCAATACCTACGACATTTGGGTATAAAAGACGTATTCAAGGTCGTAAGATTATTTTCCTATCAACTTGCGATATTGTTGCACAATTACAGCTATTTATGTAACCACACTAGCGGTGTCGCTCAGATCTCTCTGAGCGACACCAGCTCACTTCTGAGAAATACGGTTCCATGAATTCCCACATCATACCTAAAAATATACTAACGAAACAAATTCCGGAACAAAGCTCTTGGAACTTAATACCCAGACCCACTTTGAGTACACACGGCTACGCATCAAGTTATATAAATCCAGTATACGCAAACACTTTCTGTACAATGAGAGGCCTAATTATTATAAAGATTTGGATCTTAAAATCAAAAGAAATTCTTTAAAACTGATAGCTGAATCACCTATAGAATATTTTAAGAAGCCCTAGATATGGTTAAATTTATGGTACTATAATCGCTCAAGAAAAAACGTCGTAATACTAATATTGTGTATTGTGGTATTCATTGCTAATCTCTATTTTTCCAGACGGAAAATACAAAGCTCTTCTCCTGAACATGACTCTTCCAGCTAGTTGTTATGCGACCATGGCGCTTAGAGAGCTACTTAAAGTAGACACTTCTAGCGATAGCCAAGCCTCGCAGAATAATTACCATAAAACACAGAAAAGTTCCACGGGAGAAGAGAATGACAGTGGGGATAAACGGAAGATGGAGAGTGAGACAGAAGAGGACGTGAAGAAACAGAAAGTAGACGAATAAAATACTGTTATAAAGTTGATTGTTTTATTTGTGTTCTCATGTTGATTTAGCTGTGTAGGGTTGATCTGCAAAAGATAAAAATAATTGTTGATTATACTTCCATCCTAAATAAAAATAATAATAAAAAATATTTTCGGAACCTTACTCGAACAACATTCTGATGTGGGACGGAATTACAGAACTTTTTTTATTTTGTAGAAATTAAATAGCACTTAACTTTGCAGAGTATGGAAACGGCAAGATTTAGGAAGTAAAACTCCGCAGTGCTAGAGATTTTTTTGAAATTTGACGCATTCTCTATGCTGTTGCGTTATGTGTGAAGTTTGAAACAAGAGGCGTTATGATAATGACGACAGTATTTTGTGTACTTATATCATTTTTAAACTTTTTTTGGATACAATTATATTTTATTATTATTATAGTCGCTATACTCCCCTAAATATTTTTTTGTTGTAAAATGAAGTTCTCTTACGTGTAATAGTGTCGCGGTCTGTTGGCGTAGGGCGCGGCGTGCGTAGCTTGAACCGAGTGAGCGGAGTGAGCGGTGTGAGCGGTGTGACCGGTGTGAGCGGTGTGAGCCGAGTGAGCGGCGACGTGAGCGCGCAGCTCGCCGGGCGTCGGGAACGAGCGCGGGCACCACGTGCACTTGTGGGGCTTGTTCTGGATAACAACAACAATTATTACAACCATACCATACTATTCTCATTATAATATATTTTTTACTATTTACGTTCCTTAACAAATATATATATATTTATCCCATCAGGAAGACATCGGTTTTTCGGCAGGCTTGCATAGGAAGGAAAGATTTGACCTAAATATGGGATAGAGCACTAACCCGACATACTCCATAGTTTTGAAGTTCCTTTAAAAACCTTAGGTGCGTTGAACCCGCAACCGTAACTTTGGATACTTAGTACTGTTACCGTCTACACAAATACATCCTATTTTAAAATCATTGGAATCCGAAACTTATCAACACTTAAATGAACGAGACAATTACCTTTGTATGTGTCATCCGGTGATAGTAAAGGTTGGAGCTTGCTGTAAAACATTTGCCGCATTCAGGACACTTGTGCGGTTTTTCCCCTGCAAAATAAATTATACCTACTTATAAATTCTTACATCATTTGCATGCGTTAGTTTCCTAACAGCAGGTGTAGGTATATGTTTCACTATTATGTTTCAGAAGAAGGATCGACCAGCATAGGCGTTTGGAGCTTTATATTGTTTATACTATTAATATAAATACCGGACGAAAATCATCAAAATAATATTTTAACAAGTAATTAATCATAAGCCAGGTTCCAACCCACAAGAAAAAAATTTGGTAATTATTTCATAACCGTCCTTACTTAGGTATCACAGCAGCAATTCTGATTAAAGATTTCATTCTCAAATGTCCGTATATTGAATTGTAGCT
Organism: Subacronicta megacephala; assembly: GCA_958496365.1. NCBI lineage: Eukaryota > Metazoa > Arthropoda > Insecta > Lepidoptera > Noctuidae > Subacronicta > Subacronicta megacephala. The sequence goes on from OY292518.1 coordinate 15,632,968, forward strand.
CAACAGCTTCATGTGTTCATGGCTAAGTTATCACTATGCTGATCAATCTATTTGTAAGGTCAATTTGGTGGATGGGTAAGCTTTCAGACTCATCCTTACTTCGAAAAGCACGTTAAGCCGTCGGTTTCGGCTGTTAGAAGACCATAAACCCTCGGAAGCACTTACCTGTGTGTATTCTACGGTGTGTGTTCAGCGAACTGGATGTACTGAAACCTTTGTTGCAGACATTGCATATGTGAGGCTTTTCGCCTGAAAGGAAGGAAATCAATAAATCATTTACGAGGCAAACGAGCAGACGGATCGCCTGATGGTAAGCGATTACCGCCGCCCATGGACACCGCAATACCACAGGAGACACAAATGCGTTGCCTTTTACGTTAATTTGGATATTTAGATTACCTATGTAAGAAGATATTTTAAAATATTAAGTTATTGTTTGCCGTGACATCTTTCATTAGTGCATGCCATTGAATTCTGAAACTAGTTAGGCCATTCCAAAAAACGTGTACTATATTTTATTCTAGACTTGGTACCCATTTGAGAGTTAAATCTTCGTGGTATTGTAAGTGAGAAATCATCCCCTCACCCGTATGTGTCCTCATATGCCTCTTCAACAACGACGGCCGGTCGAATGTCTTCAAGCAAACTTGGCATGGCAGGATATTCTTTATGCTAGTAGCCTTCTGGGGCAAGCAGAATGTCTCCTTACTGCACACCAGGCTCGTCCTTTCGTATAACTTGACCAAATGGTTGTTGAGACCTTCTAAGAACTTAAAGTCGATTATGTTTAGCATTTTGTTTTGTTTTTTGCCTTTTGTTGAAAGATCTAGAGGCTCCGTTTGCATTTCCATCTTGCCGACGTCACAATTTAAGAACCGGACGGGAAAATTTCAACAGTCAACGGTCTAGGGAACTGTTGCTAGTTTCGAAAAGATATACCTAATTATTATAAACGTAGGATCCACTACTAGGATACTGTCCACGTAACAAAGTTACTGTTTTTCTTAACCAGGTTTAAATACAAGCTGCTTGTAGTCCTGATTCACTTAATTGTTTAATTAGGAATGTCTTTGTATCATTGAAAATTATCTCAAGTTTTCCACAGCACGAATTAAAATGATTTCCACTCGAATTTTCACGGGTAACTGTCATAATTTCCCTTTGGTCGTCCTATAAATACGTGGAGGGCTGACGTATACAAATGACAGGGTGATATTAGTGTATTAGATTGTATAACAGTTGTGTCGATGATCGTTTCGGAGTATTGTGGTGTCGCCAACAATGAGTTTTGTAGAGCACGGGACACTAATCGACGTGATTTGACGTTTTTTTTGTGTTTTTACAGGAGCACGGTAAGGTTGGAGGTGGCGTTTCGGGAGAACACCTTGTATGCTGCTGCCCTTTGTCAAAATTTCGATTTCTATACAAAAAATACCTGAGCCATTACAAACAGTCCTTGTACCGTTAATGAGCTCTCTCTATTTTGAATTCGACGAAGGATTGATCAAGCTTCAAGATGACAATACCGGAAAAGCAAGTGTTTGCCTGCCTAGAATCGTTTCGTTCGTAATTAGTTGCCACTACCTACTGTCATGTAGCAAGGTAGTAAAGCACGTGAAAAAATACACTATACACTATTGTACCTAATAAGAGCCGAAGGTAATCCGTTAGTTTAAATCTTGGGCTGATTAAAACTTAGCTTTATTGTTTCAGAGTTTAGCACATAAGACCCACGTACCCATGGTACTTAAGGAAGTGCATTAAAGGCTGCACAATGGGATTCTAGGTGGCGTTTACGAAGACATTGCCCCTTTGGTGTGCTGTGTCACGTTCTCACTCTGGTCTAATCGTCACAGAACCGTTGCTTTTTGTATGTTTCTTCCGTAAACAAAACAATACTTTTGGTTTCTCGTTTGTCCATCCTAGGATTTTTCTAGTAACCACCTCCAAATTTTCCAACATCGTTGAAAAGTATTGAAGAAAACGTAATCGCCTATAAAGGTGACGGTGCGAAACTTTAGATTTCCACGCTTTGTGCGGCTGAACGCAAGGAAAGCGTGGCCATACAAATATTTACGATTGGTCGTATTGTGTCGTATGCTGTCAATCAGACCTTTGATACACAACAACAATGTGCCGAGATATTTAGAGAACTTTTAGGAAATTTATACTGAAATCTAAAGACAGTTTTGAAAATAATCTAATTAGGTACATACCTATTTACGCGTTTATTTCAGAAGATTCACGTGTTTTCTCTTTTAGACTCCATCACGCCACCATCTCTTTCAAAGGAAAATTCGCCATTCCGTAAGTATCTACGTAATCTAATCGCTACCACGCATGCCCATTATTTACTTAGGTTTACATTTTACTGCGGACAGACGACCTGGTAAAGGTCGCTGGGAGTAGTTGGATGCAGGCGGCTTATAACCGGCCTTTGTGGAAGTCTATGGGGGAGGCCTTTGTTTAACAGTGGACTAATTTGGCTGATATGATGACACTTTACTGCGGAGAGCTATGAGGACAGTATTCACACAAGTTTAATTCCGCAAAAAATAAATACTACATATTTATTTTCTAAGATATACTTATATGCAATACCTACCAAAGTAAGTTCCTTGTCTTGAACCGCTGATATATCCTATAATGCCTCTGCATAGTATAATTAGGCTAAACGCTTTCATTATGGTAAAACCAACAGGTATTGAACTGCGTCGGAAGTGACGTAGTGGTTTTGGTTCTATTGTACGCCACCCCATAAGTTAGTCGATTATTTTAATAAGCTTCGCAACTGGGTTAGAGGTCGGGTAGATCGTTAAAATCAGCGTTACAGAAATAGCTTTTTGTCTAATTTAGGTATTCATAGTTTGCTTTGTCTGAATTTTATGTTTCTGCCTGTATTCGCTGAAGGGTTAGGCAGAGGTATACTAATGTAATCCCACACTTTGCTGGTCTTATGTTTAAGTCAAATGTAAAGGGGGCAGGCCTATTGCCATTGACCGGGCACACATGCCGACTACGAGCTGCTACTGAAAATTTCATAGAAAAGCTTAATATTACTCCTTGACCTGGGAATCAAACTCAGGCCCTCTTGCGGAGCAGTCGCGCTTGGGACCAGTAGACTAATGAGGTAGTCAATTTGAACACGGTTCAATACCGGGAAAATTGGCTAGTAAAGAAAGAAAGAAAGAAACATTTAAAAACATTTAATTGCCATAAAAACAGCGACAAGTAGGTACATACAAATGGAAAAACATAGGAAAAAATAATAATAATAAAAAGTTAAAAAAATAATAATAAAAAAAAAGAAAATAATAATAATAGTACCTAATACAATAACCTATTATTATTTTGGTAACTGTACGTCGCCGTTGTTTATTGCAATTAGGTCCCCACTCAGCATGATGCGGCAGCGCTTTAACTCGCTGCAGCGCTGATTTTCAGTGGGGGCCTAGATGACGTGTGACGTCAGTCAGCGGTGGCATCAACCATAATTAATTAACAAAGCAAAGTAGTCGTCGGGCCACACATACCTAGCTATTAATCCGCTGCGCGGCCGCGATCCAACATTCATAGACAGAACCGGTTGCGCGGTGGCGCAGCGCGAGCGTACTCAGTATCGCATTATTATCAAATTTATCGACAGAAAAAGGCTTGGTATTTTCTTATTGTTGACATAACAACAGTGATTTTTTATAGAATGGATTACATTCCAAGTCTTATAACCTCTCAACCACAACGTCCCTACGGTATAAATGACGTACAATCCGGAGGAAAAAAAAGTGACGTCAAAACAGTGTTGTCAAATGAGGGACGCATGTCGCCAATCACCGCTGGATACATCTAAATAGGCCATAAACTTGAGGTAATAATTTTGTGCTATCTTTGTAAATTCTTTTGTTCGTTAATAAAGTGTTCTTTAAGTTTTTTTTTAAATGTATGTTTTGTTTTTAGGTCTCTTATGGGCGGCGGGAGATCATTCCAGCATCGTGTGGCGGCATATTTGAAGCACCCTCGAAATGCTGTTGTTCGGTACTTCGGCACACTCAGCGGGTTCACCTTAGATCGAACCGAGTAACTGTAGTGGTGATGTCTCCAATTTAATTTTTCATAAAGATATTCCGGTTGTTTAGATTTAATCAAACCGAACAGTAAACTTGCTAAGTGCAGTTTCCTCCTGGCATTCATTTTTAGCATAAGATGTTTATTGAGATAAGGTGTGACGTGTGATCTACGGGGTATGCCAAAACAAAAGCGAGCACACGCGTTTTGGATACGCTGGATTAGACGATCGGTCCTTGATAAAAGACATGGGCCATACACAATGTCGCAATAATTTAGGTTAGATAACACAAGACTGTCTACGAGTTTCTTGCGTACCGGAATGCTTAAGTAGTCACGAAGCTTATACAGCATTTTCAGTCTATAGAAACACTTCCTAAGGGTATTGTTAGAGTGGGTTTCAAAGCGGAGTTCAGGATCCATAGTCAGCCCTAAGTTGCATACACCTTCTACTCTTTCAATCTTCTGATTTTTTATTTGGATCTCCGGGTTTTTTGAGATAATTGCAGCAACCTGTTTTCTGCTACCCATTACCATAAACTTCGATTTGAGTGGGTTTAGCATCAAGGAATTCTTCTCCGACCATGTAAGCACCCTCTGTAGGTCCTCATTGATTTTTCGTACTGCCGAAATGGTGTCTTCGCTTCTAAAAGATAAATACAATTGTATATCATCAGCATACATATGGTATTTGCAGTTCCGTATAGATCTAGCTATATCAGTGCTGTATAGAATGAAGAGAATCGGTCCCAGGATTGATCCTTGCGGTACGCCTCTTGTCACACGGCAAGAAGATGAAGTTTTTGAAATCCCGCTCTCCTTACGTATTTCAACGTGCTGGGTCCTTTGTGACAAGTAGCTGTTAAACCATCTTACAGAATTTGCGTCAAAACCAAAGTATGCCAACTTAGACAACAGTAAATTGCAATTAATTGCATCAAAAGCTCTTGAAAAATCCAGTAGTGTCAGTATCGATCCCATACCCTGATCTCGAGCCTCCAGGATATTCCCCACTACATCCGCAAGAGCAGTAGCAGTCCCTCTACCTTTCCTAAATCCTGATTGATATAGCGGTAAGATTTTATTTTTCTCCAAGTATTCCACGACCTGAATATACACTACCCGTTCTAATACCTTCGACATACAAGGCAGTATACTTACTGGTCGAAGATCTTTAACATCTCGCGGGTTGCTGTTTTTAGGTATTGGACGTACAAGCGCGCTTTTCCACTGTTCAGGAAACGTTTGAGTCTCAATAGATTTATTTATGATAGCTGTTATTGCTTTCAAAGATTGTGGCAGTGTGAGCATTATCATCTCCAACGTTATCCTGTCCGTTCCCTGTGCGTTAGTCTTTATGTCCCTTAATATTTTAGCTATCGCATCTTGTCCAACCGGCTGCAGTACCAAGGTCTCATTGCCATGCCTGTGATATTCATAAAACGTAAGATGCGACAGAATAACGCACTGGTCTCCGGGAACACTCAAGAATGCCTGATTAATAGTGTCAGGATTGTCGAAATGCGTAGGCAACTCGTAATCTTTACTTTCCGGGAGGACATGCATTTTTATCTTGTTCCACAGTACTTTGGAATCATTAAGATGATTATTAATTTCTTTTTCAAAAAATGCCTTTTTCTCATTATGCAACCCTGTAGCAGCAGTTTTTTTTAACTCTAGGTAGTATTTTTTGTGACTGTCGGATTTTGTTTCGTGGTACCTTTTTTGGGCTTCATTACGCAGTGTCATCATCAGGCGAATGTTGTCTGTGATCCATGGAGTAGGACGTGTCCTAAAGACTTTACTCCGAACAGGGGCGTGAAAATCAAACAAGCTAATCACGTCCCCGTTAAAAGCGTCTACCATTTGATTGACATCGGGCAAACGACATAACCCATCCCAGTTAATGTCTTCAAGATCCCTGTTAAAGTCCTCCAGTACTATTGATTTAAAAGGGCGATATGTAACCAACCTAGGCTTCACTTTATTTTTTTTAAAGTAGGTATCACATGTAATAAACGCGTGGTGACCCAGTTCGGTAATATGTTCCACAGATACATCTCGGACCCGAGAATCGGTACAAATAATATCTATGAGCGAGCTGCTGCTACCTGCGAAATGTGTTGGCGTGCAAACTATCTGTGAAAGCTTACTGTAATTTAAAAACTCTGCCAATTTTTTTGTCTTAGAACATTGTGCATCCAACATGTTTATGTTAAAATCTCCGAGTAAAATAATATTTTCATAAGGTGCTAGAGCATTGATACTGTCGGTTATCGCATCCAAAAATGTATCTACATTAAGCCACGGGGGCCGATAGGCTGTGCCAACCAATAGTTTTTTCCCGGTTACGCTCATCGTTACCCATAGCTGTTCAACCTCGGCGTGGTCCGGATGTGGTTTCACTCGCGCGGTTATTCCGGTTTTTATATAAAAACCGACACCACCTCCTCGCCCTCCACGAACAGCTAACGGTCGCGGCAGGTGCCTTAGGCGATATCCCGGCACGACGGGAGCCCTACCCCCCTCCCCCTGTCTCAACCACGTTTCATTTATAGCCATAACATCAACTGAATGACGTTTCATAGCAATTAAAAACTCATCTTGATTGGTAGCCAGCGATCCTGCATTAAATAGTCCAAATTTAATATGCTTAACACGTGTCATTTAAATATAACTAAAAAGGGATCATATAGTAAATTGCTTTTCAATTTAATGATAAAAACAAATTCAAAATTATATGTTTTGTAATAATAAGCCACTAAACACGAGTAAAACCAACAGACTGTGTAATATTTACACAAGTATTGCAGTGTACCTGATCGTTTATTATACAACAACATATATGAGAAAAAAGTTATAGAAAGGGATGTATGCGTATATATAATATTTAATTGTAAAGTTGTGTGTGTAATATTGTTCAAACAGTTGTATATCAAATGGATCGGAACAACTATTATCCTATCTATAATGCTTAATGTTCTTTTTTTACTAAACTCGAGCCCGCTATTCCTATTTCTCCATGTTATAAAAATGCTTCTTCCAGTACGACAATATAACTGGCCTACACAACAACGACGACGTACAGCGTTTATTACTAAAAACAAAGTTACTATTGTTATGAACACAGATATGAACCCATAAAGAAACAATGAATCAAACAAGCATGCAGATATAAAAATACAGTCTGTAGTTTTAGGAACTTTCCGTCCCAAATACACGAAGTATGTCTGCTTCACATCGAATAACACAGGACGGGTCAGCAGGCGTATTACGCGCAAATATAGTGCCGCGCTTCGTCCAAACAAACTTCCATCCAAGCCGTTTACCAGCATCACGTGCGTTGCGAAACAACTGCCTGTTTAGTTTCGTGAGGCGTTCATTCACAAAGAAACGTCGAGGCGCGTCGGTCATGCCCAGATCCGCGGTGGTCGCGCCTCGGCGCACTCGTGCGTTCCGTAGCAGCTCGTCGCGCAAGTGGCGGCGCGTTAGGCGTATAACAAGGGGGCGCGGGCGGCGCTCAGCCGGTCCCTCATTAGGGCTAGTCGCATTGACGTATCGCCCGCCTACCCGCTCTGCACTAACTATATCGCTTTCTAATAAAGTCACCCCTAGTTTTTTAGCGATTAACCCTATTATGTGGATTGGATTTTCGCCACCGGTCTCAGGCAGATTGTTAATCTCCAGGTCATTAGCGAGAAGCTCCTGGTCACGCTCATTCAACTCACGTTTAAGCCCTGCAATAACCCCTTCGATACTTGAAACCTGTGTGGGCGGGTGGATTTTGCGCTGCTCGAGAGCCTCAACTCTGGCCTCTAAGCCGTCCATACGCTCAGTGCATCCTTTTATTGCTGATTTTAAGTCTGCCATCTCCGATCGGAAAAGTTGAAGTTCAGTGCGTACCGAACGCAGCTCCTCATTGAATAATTTTAGGTTCTTTATAAAATCTATTGATAACTCTTGAGTTATATTCGAATCTGGGCTGTTGACAACCTTGCAATGATCTAAGCATCCTTCCTCGGTCGGAGAAGTAATGTTCTGTGATCGACCCCTAACCGGTGTGTCAGCTTTGTTGTCCCTGACTACGTTCCTATTACACTCCGGACAGCGCCAGGAGGAAACAATTGCGCCCGCATTCGGAAGTCCCACGCATGCGCGATGGTATAATAAGCTACATTTGAGACACTTAGCGGCATCTGTCGCCGATATAAATTTGCCGCACCCGTTGCACTTAGCCATCGCAGTGTCTACAATGTCAAGACGATATAGTTATACGATCGAACAATGTTTGTCGCAGTAAGTATGTGTCACCAGATGTCACCACTAACAATTACTAGATAACCAGCATAAAGTTATTGAATTTGACACACACACTTCACTCTTTGTGCACTATATGTATCAGTATCAGTAATCTAAGTTTGGTATTTAGTATCACTAAAATAAAAAAGATAAGAAAAAATTGCAGTGTTTATGTCCGTTTTAACTAGTCAGCTGATGATTTTTACTCCCAAGCGGGTAGTTTAATGTCCGTTCATACACTAGCAAACAATTATTTCACTGTTATGATTGTTATTTTTAATTGCTATGAGTTCACTGCACTGTATGCACTTTACTATATCCTTATCTAACTTTTTAATACACTTTTACTCCTTTATGCTCGTAGTTTTATTTTAAAACCGATTAAATAAGTTTATTGGCCACAGCTGATTTTGACGTCAAACGTCAAACCCCATAGCGTCTGTCTGTGAAAGAAGAAAGAAGAAGAAGAAAGGAAATGTGTAGGTACCTACACAGTGCCGGATTAAGCAAGCGCGGGGCCCGTAGCATATTCTATTGAGGGGCTCTAGATCTACTGTAGATCCTCGAATATAAATGAGTAAAAAAAACAATACTCAATATGTATTTCACATGGAATAATCCACTTTAAGACTTTTTAGTGTATTCATAATCTAAGTTTTTTAATACGTTTCATTCAAAAAATTAAGCTCGCACGGAGGTTGCCTTAATTGGATACGCGGGGCCCGTAGCATTTGCTGCTTATGCTATATAGTTAATCGGCCACTATGTCTACGCTAACCTCCAGCTGAAGGCAGAGAAATAAGGAGACGAATCCAACAGATTTCCCCAGCGCTTCCTAGCCTGACTTCTGCGGTAGGGGTTTCTGATTTCGATGGCTAGCAAGATGTTGTTCCACATGAAAAAAATAAAATAATATCGGTAGAAATCGATTTCAATGGGCATAAAATACATACCATTCCTCTAGATTTACACGCAAGATAAGCTCTCTGAGATCGTCGTATACGCGGAGCTACGCAGAACAATCGAACATTTTTATTTCTCTACCTATTGTTATTTTAGCAACAAAACTCTCGAAAGCTATTCAAATTCTGCTTTGCCTCTTATTCAAATACCCTCACAAATCGGATTTACTCGCAACTTGTTAAGACTGCCTTGTTTCACTTCTACCTTTCTTTTTATTTATTTTTCATCTATTGCGGAGTAAAAGGAAACTTTTATTTGTCTATACAGACAGACCTAACTTCGATACATATACGTTGGTTTTGTTGCTGGGGTAATATATTACGTTGAATTTAGGTCAGTCCATTGTGTTCGGGGAATTTACTGCGAGTTTATGTAAGTATTTGGTTTATATGTGGACAAATATCTGGAGTTTTGGATTTTTTGTTGACATATCGAGCGACAATGATTACATTCGGTAGATTTTGGAGCTCTGTAATTGACGGTCACTGCCTCAGATACAATATAAAGGTTAGTCATAACATAAGTGTCATAACGGAACTAAGTAATAATTATGATCTAAGACTGATTTGTCATTTAAGGCTTTTTTTTTAGTACGGAAAATTCTCATGGATCGTCTGCCACCTGGGGAAGAGGCCGGGTATGTCAGACTCGTACCGATCAAAAATCGCACTTTCCTTTAAATCTATATTCGACTATGGGATTGAAGGCATTTCCCGCGAGCATGGCTGTATTCCAGGCAGCGTTCGCTGGACTTCTCTAGGTGTAGGTACCTAGCCTAATATTTAATAATTGAAAACGTGTCTACCTATATCAAAATAGTTACATTTGGAAACCTAATGAGATGTATGTAGATTGTTATTCGTAGGTAGTTAGTTGTTGCTGGCGTCTTTAGGCTGCGGTTGCTGCTTACCATCATTCAGGAGGCCCATAAACATTTAACTCTGCCGCCTATGAAATCGTAACAGTAAGAACATGAAAACGTATGCCACCTGGAAAATAAAAATATTCTAAGTTATCTATAATTGTGTTATTTATTAAAGCGTTCTCATTATGAGAAGGTTCCTACTATTTATGTTTAAGGTAGGTGGAAATATATTATTATGTCCGTTATTATCGCAGTTAGTAGTTATTATAGTAGGTATACCTGTACCTAGGTACATAGTGTACCTACATATCTACTCCAGGTTCAATGTTATCACAAGTGAACGTTGAACGTTTTTGTGTTGCAAAATATTAAAAAAAAACAAATCCTTAACCAATCTTGAATCGTGACACGAATTTTGATTCTTCGATCGTGTCATCACTTCACATCATAAATAGTTCATAATTTCCTTAAAATATTCCATCTGACCGCAAAGAAACTGCTTCCATCTCAGCTTTCGAACTAAAATGGTGAGATAATAAACTGTCCGTTACTACCCTCTTTCAAATATAAAACTAACAAAGTAAGAAACAAAAGGTTCCCACAATATTTTCGTCAAATTACGCGCTGTATCGATCCTGCCGAGCGTCTGTTGCATAAATGCATTAGTCTGAAGATAGGCACCTCGCACTATTCACTTGTGAGGGATAGGCAGTAGCGGAGGCGGGGGCGGCGCAGGAATATTAGCGCTTCAGCCCGTTTGTTCTACGATTACCGTGGTTTTATAACTTGTAATAAAATTATCAAATTTTCTCAGTTGATTTTGAACATATTTATCAACATTTTAAGGTTTTAAATCATTTGGACAAATTTGACAGTTTTGTATAGCCTGATGTGCTGGCGACTGTACCTACCTAATACCTCTTAGATGTCATGAACAGTGCAAAACCACATTAATAAAAAAAAAAGTTCGGTCAATAATAATTAGATAATCTGTCACACCTAATCATAATGTACTCCACATTATGATTAGTATAATAAAATGGCACAAGAAAGTAAGGATAATTGAGTCAATGGTCAGTAATTACTAATCGATTTTATCTAAGACCATCTCGGTAGTTTAACAACATCACTGGTAAGAATAAAAAAATCGAGAAGCCATTTCCACAGCCTCCACCTTAAATAATGATATAAAACAAAACTTTATTGTCACAACATTTAAAAATAGAACTATGCATAACGTAAGCTTACTTACTTATAATACGAGTATTAAAGTGAGAAATAAATTAATAAGTAATATAATTTAAAATATTTATCTTATCTTTATGTACGTACGTTACATAATTTTCATGAATTATTTTGTTGCATTTTATTCGACAATTTGTGCGACCATAAAGCAGACATCATCATTGTCTATGAACAAAGGACGCCGCCGCGGCGCGGGAATTGGTTGTCAAAGGAAAATTTGAAAATGGAACTCTTCTAGTTTATACTATACTTTTCGGTGGGTCCAAACCGTTCGCAATTATTGTTTATATTTTTTGTGTGAACTATTGATATTGTACATTTATTATTACTGTTCTGTGTATTTGTGTTGTGTGTTTGTGCAGACGTCATAATGTTTAAAAACCTACGTTTTTCCTAAGTTTTATTTAAGTATGTGATATAGGTGCTTGTGTAGTGTAGTGTTGTGTAGTGTAAAGTGAACATTTGTGATCATCACCAATCCAGCATCAATATTGCCAGATCACAGGGTGAGGTACGTAAATCATCCATTGTACGTAATTTTGTGTAGTCCATAAAATATATGAGTATAATATTCTGTTTCTAATGATTTGAATTACTGTTCTTATAGTAAGTCATCGAGGACGCGGTCGTCGATCAAGTTGCACCCTACGCTTTGGAGTTGTCATGAGGTAAGCAAATGCCATTGTACAATTAAGTATAGTACCTAGGACCCTAAGTATATCTCGAAGCAGATCTACTTGTATTTTAAAACCCTGTTTACAATATCAAAACAAAATCCCGCGCTCATCTTTTTTTTCCATGTTCCATATTTAAAAATGAGGGTGTTCGCTGTATTCGGGTATGGTATTAATTTTGTTCTACATAGTTGGATAAGTTTTGATAATACATAAGACGCCAGCAGAAGAGTCGTGACGACGAATGATGTCATTTTTCGTGAAACCAAAATACCTAGCATGAAGTACTTAGATATACTACTACCTATTCATGTGTCAATGAACGCCTTATGCGCCCCTGACACGCCGATACTACATACCTATAGGCTGATCCGTCATTGTACGAAAAGTCTATACAATGAGGGGTCAAATTATATCTGCCTGATTTTTACTAATGCTGTAGCCCTGTAGGTATCTTCGTAATTTATATAATTAATTACAAAAATCGCCACTGTGCCCCTTACATCGAATCGTGTGTAACGAAACATTTTATGAAAGCATTATGAACATTATGAAAACTATCTTAAATATTTGGCATGCTCTAATGAAGAAAGTTTCATGTGCGGGAATCGAACCTACGACCCTTGGTGCTGAAGTCGACTACGCAGCCATGACGCGCAACGTGTCGTCATATCAAAAGCTTGTTCACACTATCAATTTCTCAGACGTTCGTATCTTTTTTTTTATCGAAGTGTACTTAAATTCCTCTTAATACGCTCAGTTCTCTTCCCTCAGACCGCGCGGGGTCCTCTTCGTCCTCCCTAAATTTATTCTTAATAAAGCGCGGAGCGGCCGTCCGATGTATTTTTTGATATCTCTCGCTTTGCGATGAAAGCTGGCAATCTACCGGTGTTTTTCTTTGGGGATTGAGTTTGTTCAACGTTTTGATCACGTAGGTACTTTGATGGTCGATCTCGCAACCTTCCAACGTATCGATGGTAAAGTATTTTTTTATTGCTTTTCAAGTAGATACTTTTTATTTTACTTACTTGTGTTTATTTCTGAGTTTCAAGAAATTTGTTTGAGGTACTGCTATGATTTGTTGCTTGCGAGGGGTATGGATCAGATATCAGATCAGTAGGTTTTAGTATGTAATTAAATGTGTTTTTGGGGGTTTGGAAAAATATCTAGGATCATCTGCCATGTGGGATGGTGATAGAGTATGTTGGTCTAACTTAGATGAATAGGGTAGGATTAACTTTCCCTTGTCTTGGAATTCACCACAATTGCCACAACTATGACAGATTGGTCCAGCGTTTGTGGGGCTCCTTCATTGCTATACATTAATTTAATTTTTCAATGCCAATTCGTTACGACTTCCCGGCTTTCGATGAGAACAGATGTATCAAATGTAGGTTACTTAATAAATCTGTTTGTTTGCAGATTTTCATGCAAGAATACCATCCTAATTTCCGACTATCCCTTAGTATTTCAAAAAAACCATGACGATTACGAACACAAACAAAAAGAAATAGTGGGTCGAGCCATTTGCGAGTTTTGTGAGACTCATGACGATTGATTTTTACAAATATTTAGATAATTTCATACATAAGTCAGTGTGTACCTTTTAGATGGCATCTAGTTGCAATAGTTGAGTACAAGCGTCTATAACGTATAAATGACTAAAATTTTAAAACTAACTTTCTTATTAAATTGTAAATAAGCTTAAGTTGCAACAGTTATCGCCGCCCCCGGGGAATAAAATCATAACTAAAAAACACAACTTTTCAGAAAAAGTAGAATTTTTTTTGTTGATTGCTTCTTTAATACTGTTCTCAGATAGATGAATATCAGCTTTAGGAAAAGCTAATTTTATGTGCATTCGGAATATTTTCGTGTAATATATAGATTCTATACCTAATAAGTATTGGTTATTCAACTTAAGTATTACTTAGTCTACAGTCCTAAAAAATTTCGTTTTATCTTTTCCTTTACTAAAAATAAATGAACCGAGACTACCAAGAACTCGAAATCCCGCCAACACTAACTTCAACATTAACTACGTGGGCAAAGTAAACAAGTTTTATAAAATACACCTCTCAGAGAGTCGATGTTAGCAGAAAACTAATTCAGGAGTATTCAGGACAAAGATAACTTAACTTAAAATATACAGTCCAAGTTGTGCGGTAAAAAGTGGTGGCTTTAAGATGGCTGGGCGTGGCGCGACGGTGGGCGGGCGGCTGGGCGGGGCCGCCCAACTGTGTCAAGTGTTTTCAGATGGATTATTTTTCTTTGATGGCTCTTACTGAGAAAGCTCTTCGTCGTAATGGAGTGGGCTATACTGTCATGTGTAGGTATGGCTAGCTTTAATATCGGTAGTGCGTTTTATTAAGGTATTTTGGAAGAATCCTGCTTTGGGGTTTATTACTGTATATGTATACCTACCTAAGGGCCAATTACTTTAGGTAAACTATCTCTTTACTATGGTTCTAAACATATGTACAAGACCAAAGGTAAAACAATAACCAATATTTTGTAACATTAGTTAGGTATAACTGCCTCATTAGTCTCATTAGGCAAGCGCCACTGTTAAGGGTCCTTGCTTCGATTCCCATTCGAGCAGCGTTATTGAATTTCTTTGTGGAAATCTCAGTATTGTTAGGAGTTGAGATTTGTGCCCGATGGCAGTAGGCTCGCCTTTTTCATAGGACCCAAAACCTACCACCAAACTGTGGATGTACAATTGTACATATTACCTACACCTCTACCTAACCTTTCGGGCAAGACAGGCATGATGATACGTTTTTTTTGTGTAGATAGGCTCCTATCTTTTTTTTTTAAACCACTGTAATACTTCCATAATAAAATTGTTAGGTACATCTACTTAGTTACTCAAATATTGAAAGATCAAATATTCTGTCAATGTAGTGAATCGAAATGATAATATCTGTTACCTAATTTAATTTTAATCTCTGTATGATTTTGTCGAAGATTCAATAAACCGATTGAAAATCCTATTAAATTAAATTATTTTCTGATTTCTTATAAGACTATAGATATAATGATAACATCTATTAAACTTTGACTTTATCGATATAGCAATAATTGATAAGGTAGATATGGCATATTACTCACACTGAACATAATTATGCTTCAATAACAAGACAAACGACTACCTCATTTGAAAAAAATATAGAAAATATTATGTACTTAAGAGAACACATTTCATTTTCCAACGTAAGACAATATATCACACAATTCCTCGTGAACAAACCGCTCCCCGACATAATTCTTTCAATTTCATCATGTATATTTAAATGAGTTTGTATTACAGAACGTCTGTAAGAGCTCCGCGCTTTAATATGTACGGGGACACTCTTATTATCTTGAGGGGTGCGCCTTTCCATTGATTTACGATAAGGGGGTTTGTTGGAAAACTTATATGTATTAAGATAAGTAACCAAAATAGTTTTATGAGAGTCTGTAGTCTCCGATGGTTTAGGCTGAGGTGTACTAATGTACACCCATGCTTCGCCGGTATTTGTATGTCCCATGTAAAAGAGGGCGAGCCTATTACCATTAACCGGGCACAAATCCAGACTCCGAGCTGCTACAGAGAATTTTATAGAAAATTTCAATAATACTTTGCTCGACCTGGCAATCGAACCCAACTTCTAGCGTAGCAGTCGCGCTAGACTAACGAGGCAGTAGTAACACAGCAGCTCCTTAGACAGTTCCTCTCTTTAATGTTTCTTTGTCAGCAATCACGTATCGTACGTTACAATGGGCTTGGTTCTCGGCTCGACTCGCGCAGTATTTTTCCAATTTCGTCGCGTCGACGTGTCGGGAAAAAACCTCTTTTGATTTATATTTTAATTCACCGTCTCATTTCAATTTATAGGCAAGTCGCTAGCTTTGTAAAGGTATTTGTACCTGTCTTATGTCATATACATGCTAATGTGTTGCGATTCACTGATATATTTTTAAGTGGAACTCAAAGGAATTGTAAATTGGTTTTGTAGCACTAATTTATTGATGCGATTTGATATTTCGAATGAAATTGAACTGGGGTATTAGATTAGATGTTTTATATAATTCAATATACCTACTTATCTTATTCGGTGTGGACTAAGCAAAAAACCAAAGTTCTGTAGATTTTCCTACCACTATGGTTTCAATTTCAGAAGTATTACTTCTGAGCTTCGAGCATTCCATGTTGCTCGAAGGTTAGAAGAACATTGGTTACTTAAAAATCACACAAAATATAATTCAACTCTAGGTAGTTTCAATGTATCATAAACTATGAAGTTTTCTTTATTACGATGATGTGAACAGTTTAATATGATATTGAAAAACAAAATTAAACCACCGAAAAATCATCAAGGCCCCAGCACGAAGGAGATTAGCAGGATAAAGGACAATTAAGTATTATATATTGTAATGACGTGTGTTGATGTCCAATGATACACGTCTAGGTTCGATGAAAGTTAGTTTAATAATGTATCACTTATAAGCTAAAGTACATAATATATGGGATGGAGGCGCGTCCCACACTACACCTCCCCCGTTTTATTAGAAAAAAATATTACTTATGTAACTATTTTTTTTTTTAATCATTATATTATATTTTGTATACATGAAACAATAGTCCGTAAACTTAAAAAAATACAATGTCTAACATTTCATAAAGTAAAAAAAAAACACCCAAAAATAACCAAAACAAAATTATAAACATAATTAATATGAGTGGATAATTTATTACATATGTTTTATCTAAACTATAATGCGCGACATCTATCTCAAAATTCAATTTCAATTCGAAAATTTCAGCTTTAACTTTAATTCATTTTTAAAATTTTAACTTTTATTCATAAAATATAAAAAAAAAAATTATAACATTGAGCAATTCCATAATCTCTATTCATTCCTTTACAAGAATGCTTTTCCTACACAACATTATTATTTTGACTAACTGCTGATTAGTTTGGCAATTTTTTAAATTCCTTACTTTTAATGTTTTTACTAACAATGTAATTTTGTAGTGAAACGATTGTCGTAAAGCGAAAACAGTGTTGTTTGAGAGGCACTAATATCTTCGCTAAGTGGCGCGCTGCCCGGCTTTGATCCCGCGATATTGACTCCGACCTGCATATCATTTGCACGGAGCGCACGGGATGAATTTTCTTTTTATTTTCCATTTAAGGCTATATATTGCTAAATAGATAGGTGCTGTAAATGACTTACTGAAGAATGGATATAGCCTATCGTTATTAATTTCCTGAAATTATAACGTGTAACCTACCTAAAGTTGCAGTGATATAGCCGTAAATAATAAATTAAAAAAACGTGTAAAAATGCATAGCTAGGTCTACCTCACGCTCAGCATCACCGCTTGCGACCAATAAAGGTCACAGCGCTAGACTACATATGTAGCCTTAGCGCTGTGACATTATAGAAAAACCAGAAAAAAAATGTGAAAAAGAAAATGTTCAACGGTGTTACTCGCACAGATTTGATCTGCTCGTTGGCGTGAAAAATTTCACAATTCCGTTTATCAGATGCCTACACTTTAGCAACTATAACATACCAAATTTAATGTTTGTAGTCTTTATAGATTAACCAGTGACTGAGTAGTATTTCACATTTATGTAATACTAGATTTTTATACCACGGCTCTGCTTGCCTTAATATAAATTTTGTCAATAAATTCTCTAGTCAATCAAAAGAAGTAGATATCCCATAAATTTATTAAAATAGGTTCAGCGATATAAGTTTGAAAGTGTAACAAATAAGCAAACTTACTTTCGCATTTATAAGATTAGTAAGGATAGATTTTACTTCTTCTAAAAACAAGTGGTGTTAAAAATTCAACTTCACAGAATCGCTTGCTGTGCACCAGCCCGGGTACCCACTCGAAACACCCCCGATGTCCCTGGAAAATATTTAAATGAAGATCATCTGTTACTTGCGAAGCTTTTTGCCGCGCCATCTTGTCCCCCGCTTTATAAAGTTGTTCTAAAATAATGTGCTTCAGTTATTTTAGGCTATAAAGACTTTGTAATGATGCCCTGTTGGGTTATGATGAAATCTTGTTTTATGTCGCATTTTATCCTTACTGGTAAGGCAAAGATATTTCATTGTATAAGTGACTATTGAGCTGTTAACAGACGAATCTGTCATTCGCGTCCTAAAAGGTTTTATTTATTATAATTTGGCCTCAAGACGTATCAAGATGAAAGTATATAACACGCACCATACCGTTAATAGGAAGACCGTAGACTTAATTCTCATCATCATCAGTCAATTGAGGTCCTCTGCTGAATGAAGGCCTCCTCAACAGACTTCCACAACGACCGGTTGTATCCAACAACTCCCAGCGACCTTTACCAGGTCGTCTACCAATCTCTTTGGAGGTCGTCCCACACTGCGTTTTCTGGTACGTGGTCTCCACTCGAGAACCATAGACTTACGTATTTGTTATTAATTTGAACTTGATACCTCAACGCGTTCCTGAGAAAAAGGGTCTTGCCAGACATACGGGCAGACCGACAGGCGAACAACCAATTTATTTTTGCCTTTTAAGGAACCCTGAAGTATCTTAAACTAAGTACTAAAGTAGGTGATATGCTACGGGTTTACGCTAAATAAATATTGTTGATATGACGTTATGAATCAATGAGTAAGTGAGTAGTGGAAGAATATAGATAGCTAGGTATATAAACGCAAAAGTAACTATCTGTCCTTTCACACGTCTGAAACTGCTAAACCAATTTTGATGTATTTTGGATAGAGATAAATTGGACCTTGGAAAAGGACAAACGCTACCTTTTAACTCTAGAAGTCCTTTGGGCAGCAGGTGAAACAGGCCATCAACAATTATAGATATAAATTACTAATTAGGCAATCAGGCATTTACCTAGCTACCTTGCATAAGTTTTGCAATGATCAGTATATTTTTGTTTCTTATTATTTCATAAGCAGGTGCTCTCGCTAAGTAATTAAGTATATTGTGTTATAACTACACTGATCAATTGATTGGTGCAAATACCTGTGGGTTGGGTTGATGGGCTATCATTTACTATATTTATACTTATGTATAAAGTGATAAGTTATTTTTACTTATGTACAAATACCTTATTTGTCAAGTACAATATACATTTTAGATCACCTAACAATACTTACAGTTGCCTAGAAATTGACGAAGTTCTGATGGTAGTCGTCTCGTATAAAATACTGTTATTCAGCCGTATCAGTTAGATTGGAAGCTATCCCCAACACGCTGGGAAAAGCCTAGGAGGAAGATAGGTAGGTACCTATTATTGAAACGGCAACAACAGGAAATTACTTTTCTAGATGAAGGAAATGTTAACAGTTGATATAATTTCCTACCCATCTATGAAAGGTGTTATATATTTTTATATTTTCTACATATAATCCTATATTTATATTTTTAGTAGTTGAAAGTTCATTTGCAAAATAAAACTGAAATAAAAGCTATTCCTACTTAACCATAAATACATATGTTTCGCCATGATAGCCAGTTTCGACTTGGAATATAGGAACTACTAAATTATTTTATATTGAATATGTGTAAAAAGAAATGAGATTTGTGTGTCGAAGTTTTTATACTGAGATGGAGTTTATTTCTAATGTGTAGTTAAGTATTGTGTGATAAATGCATCAGAATCTGTGAAAATGTTGGTACTAGTTGCGAATACTATTTTGGAATACATAATAGACTAAAATATATAAAAATATAGATAGAATTCTTTATTGTACACAACGCGAATGGGTTTATCAGGGATTTTCAGGATTTTCAGGAACGAAAAAATAAAATTCATAAGAATTCGTAGTACAACTTATTTATTCTAATAACGTATCTTATTATAAATATTCCGTCAACAAACTTTAACAAGATGTCTCGCGGATACGGATGAATGTAGAAAAAAGCCTTATAGTTAAGTAAAACACTCTCAAGATAAGTAATAAAAACAAATTGGTTTCACCCATGACTTAATGGACTTTGCTGACTATGAAAGGAAAATAAACTTATTTGTATAAACACAGTTACTTATTTTAAATCCTACAATGGAACTCATACATAATAATATGATAATGCTTTAGTAACGGAAAAGTGCTGAGTTCTGACATGCCTGTCACTGGAACGGAGGACATCACTTTACTATCTACGCTTACACCACCACCGAGCTTAAATATCTAATCAAAAATTACCTGAAACAAGAAGAATAAATGTTAGTGTGGAATTTAGTGGGCTGTGGCTATTTATAGGAAATTGAGAGCCCAGAAAAATGATACTTTTCACAATGAGGCGTGGCTAGCTTGAAAGAGGAACTTTACTTTGAATATAAAATAAGAACTTTCCTTGCTTGGACGTTTATTTGCGCGGTCTCCTTTTACAAATAATGTTTCAGGCAAAAGCCGGTATAATAATACAAATAATTAAGTAATCGACGTCCACTCCATTATAATATCATCATAATTGATACTTAGTTTTTCTAAGTTAGTAAACAAGGTAAAATTTGAATGTACAAAACTAAATTAGAAGAGATTTATTAAAGTTAAGAATTTACTCTGAAGTCGGTTTAAACACAAAAGTATGATCAACAAAAGATAAAAATGCTCCTACTCATGTTTTGAAAATAAATATAAAGAATAAAAATAAATACTCACGTTAAACTATAATAAATAAGAAAAAAAAGCGCGTTCCACTGCACGGGGCTCATCCAGAGCCGCGTGAGCCGCGCCGGCCAGTGGCGCGGGCGGACGGCGTCGCGCGACGCCGGCGACCGCGGCATCGGACGCGCCGCGCCCTGCCGCCGTTGTCAGGACCGGTGGATGCGGCTCCTGGCTGCAACAAACATTACACTTTATTCATTTATTATGACCTATGCCACTCATAAATAACGTGGCCATTCTATTGGTAAAAGAATTTTCAATCGGTTTCAGTAGATTACCCCTACAACCTCACAAACTTTACCTCTTTATATTATTAGTATAGATATACTTAATTCCACACAAGACCTGACACAGTGAAAAAAAAAAAGAAGTGCAATGTGTTACTTAATTATATGACAAAGAAATATTGATGAATTGATGCTGATAGCAAAGAGCTGGATC